>WIXP02000019.1:0-47079 GCA_009739505.2 Apolygus lucorum
TAAACCTGCACGTGGGTTAAACTCAACAAAATTTACAATTTTTACGGAATAAAATTTGTCGGGATAATGCAACCAATTATGTAATTATGCGCTCAATTATGTATTACTTATATGAACCAAATATGTAATAATTACTTTTACTTATAGGTACCAAATATGTACTTAGAAATTTAGAGTGAAGTTCCTACTAGTCAAAATCGGGAATTATTGTACCAAGAGGTGCAATTTGTCTAAGTCAGGTAAAAAGGGGTCGGATTTGGGAAACTTCGAGTTTCAACAGTCCGCCTTTGTTATAGTCGGGGTCGCAGACCTAAAATCCGCTTGGTCAGAAGGGTCGACCTTCTGGTACCTGGTACGAAATTCCTGCACGTAGGATCAGCCTACGTACACCTTTCTCCACAAAATACTTGGTCTCAAAATATGGTGTACGGTCTCGGACCGTTAACCATGTACGAAAATCGGGGAATGAACGAACTTTAGCTTGCTCAGAAATATGTTGAAATTGCCGTTCAAGTGAACGGTGTTGTACTGTGAAGCAATAAAGTACGATTCAAGTCAAAATTATGTGTTGGTGCAATTTTGTGTACCTACCAAAATTGTGTAGTTGACACCCTTATTAGTAACATGCACATGCACAAGTCAAAATCGTGAGCTGTAGTAAAACTAACCTCAACTCTTCACTGCTTTTCAAAAATTGATTTTACTAACAAGAAAATATTATTAAACAGAAGAAAATAGGTTGGTTCGAGAGATATGCGTGGTAGTTACTGATTTTAGACAGTCTAGGCGTTTAGTGTCAAAGGAATTTATGACTGTTCACCAATTATGTATCAAACACAATTAAGTGAACTGACTCAGAATCGCCACCGCTGTTCACCAAATATGTAACCCGTTTTTATCACTCTCGGTTACTTTCTGAAGGATGCAACCGAGGGGGACATCGAGTCGGTTAAACACTCAAATAAATATATCTCTCTTACCTTTGTAGTTCCTTCTGTTGATAGCTGCCACCCACCTACGTTTGTAGGACGTCTCGAAGACTTATGAATATAATGAAGTTAAATGAATATTTGAAAGATTATTGTGAATTATGAAGCTGAATGCTAAATGATCCTAATAGGCAATTTAAGTGAAATGACCCAAAGAATGAACTGAATTGCAGTGAGATTTGAGGGAAGCTTTAACTGAGAAGACAGCTTTTCGTCACGACTCTTAGATGTATTTCTAGCCAAGTAGGTACAAGTTACTTTCAACAACGAAAATAATATCAATTGGACTCTTGAAATGCAATGGTAAGTATATGGTAAGTATATGTGAGGCGAGTAGTTTCAAAACCGGCTAAATCCAAATTCAAAAATTTTCAGGAAACGCAAAAAACGTTTCCCCGCCCAGCACTCAATTTTAAACACGTTAATTTGATTTCATTGCTTAGATTGGAGGTCCTACAGTGTTTTATCACAAATTTTGACTTTGAAAATGGTCTGGGTTCCTCAAAATTCAAAATCAAAGTTTGGATTGAGCCGGTTTTGATGAAATTTGGGTAGTTCGACTAAGATATTTTGCCATATTCCTAAGAGTTTCCTCTAAAATTCTATTATTCATGTCGAAAATCTCATTTTTTCGGTATTTGTATGGTAAGAAGCTTGTAGGTTGCAAAAAAGACGACTGCATAACAAAAATAGAAACAATAATTTGGAAACTTTTTTATTGAAATATGAAACATTTAGTGAAATCTTCTTGAAAAAATCATAAAAAATGAATAAAATGAATTAAAAATAATATAATAAAATGGTTTTTATATGAATGCTGATTCACATACATCAATAGGTTCACACCTCTCTTCTTCATCCCCTGAGTTGTCTGTGGGATTGTTCACTACGTCTCTTTCCTTGAAAACTTTCCTTGAACAGTTTGTAGAGTTTGAAGACTACTCTTCGGACTGTTTAAACTCAGTAAGACATCCATAAGCAATGGTAACACCGAACGAAAAAGTAGGTAAGTACCTACTCTTCAAACACAGAAACGTACCTTTGAAGTTTCTCCCTTGCTACCTTCCAGTTTTCGGGATTTTTCTTCATTCTGCGAGGACAATCTGTTTTTTTAGGATACACTTCCATGGTACCTAGTACGTAATTAATCAGAAACACAAACAATCAAAACGTGTTCAGAACAAAAAATCGTAAGCAAGACTGTGTTGCACAGAAACTGCAATGTGTAACCTCCCGAGTTTTCCGCCGAAGGCAGGCGCGCTCCTAGCGGCTCAACTGAGAAGCATGGATTGAGCCAGTTTTGACGTGAAACCACCACTTCAGAGGGGTTTTTCTACTGGATCTAACCGGATTTGGCCCGTAAGACTTCACAGGGTGATAGATTGCATCGTGAACTTGCGAAAAATGGAACAAAGTGTATTTCGGAAAAATGTGGATTTAGCCGGTTTTGAAACTACTCGCCTCATGTGTACTTTTATAGAAAATAGATTATTATCTTTGTGTTACGTTACGACTTGGTGTACGATATTAGATGGTGGACGCTGAGGGCGTACACCATGAGTTCTTCAAACAAGGTAAGTTTCTTTACAAGTTACAAATATAAAAGTTACAATTTACAATATTAAATATGATTAAGCACAGTGCAAAAATGGTTTATATGATGAGCATTAAATTCTCAGTCTCTTGTCTATTGCTCGAAGTAAAGGTCTTCACGAAGAAGGAAAGTTTATAGGGAATGGCAAAAGCCTACCGTGGGTCCCGAGGGCGGTGTAGAAGAAGGGGCCGGATATCCAAAGAGTCCGGTGTGAGGTGCAGGGTTGCGGAGTTATCCTCAGGCAGCAGGGCAGCTCACGGGCGATAATACGGTGTACGACTGCAGGATCGGGGGGGGCCGTATACACCTTGACTCACTCTCTCTCCACCAACAGTGGCAACCGTAGAATGACCGGTGGGTCATGCGGAGGGAGGCGATCTCGAAGTCTCCCCCACTCCAGTCGGTGGTGGGGCGGAGCGGCGCGCATGCGCGGTAGGTGCAGGTGGCTGTGGCTCGTTCGGGTTATCAGCTGTTGGTATCTCTGCATGATGTCGCGCGCGCTTTTCCGCCAGAGTGTGTTGTTGTGCATTTGAGGCGGCGGGAAGCTTAAACCGCAGCTTCAGGGAAGGGCGGTTACAGGTGACAAATGTAAAGAATGTAGAAGAAAGGAAAATCCATTTGAGGAAAACAGATTTAGGAGCGCACATACTTATCTCGAAAAATTAACTAACGGTTTTTGTGAATTTTCATCTCAGTGCCATGAAAAAGCTCATTCCTTCGATATTGATGGGTTTAGGAGGCTGCGATTGGTTTCATTCTCCTCTGGGGTGTCCCCCTTACAAAGTAAAAGCCCGAAAAAATTTGTTTAGCCTTAATTTTTTTTTTTCAAGTGGCAAAATGTAAGGGAAAACCCGAAGAAAAAAGTCCATTCATGCAGCATGAATTAATGAGCGAATTTTCAAAGAAATCTTTCAGTTAAAGGTATGGTTAAGAGAAGGAACAATGGTGTTGCAATTTCTTTTAGAACGTTTTTTTTTTTACTCGATTCTTGGTTTTTTCGATTTTCAGTGTAGCATACCAACATACTGTATGCACTGGGTATGCTTTGAAGGTGTTAGGAGTATATATTCACGTTCTTCCCATCTCCACAAACTCACAGAGTACCCACACGGCTATTGTTGTTTTTTTTTCCTATTTTCAGTATTCCTACCATACCAACATACTGCATGCACTGGGTATGCTTTGAAGATGTTAGGAGTCCATATTCATGATTTACTCCCCCTTTGAGTACCTATTTTCGATCTTACTCTTAATAGGTGACAAGCATAAAAAATATAGAAGAAAGGAAAATCCATTTGAGGAAAACAGATTTAGGAACGCACATACTTATCTCGAAAAACTAATTAACGGTTTTTGTGAATTTTCATCTCAGTGCCATGAAAAAGCTCATTCCTTCGATATTAATGGGTTTAGGAGGCTGCGATTGGTCTCATTCTCCTCTGGGGTGTCCCCCCTACAAAGTAAAAGCCCGAGAAAATTGTTTTTAGCCTTAATTTTTTTTCAAGTGGCAAAATGTAAGGGAAAACCCGAAGAAAAAACGTGTTTTGTGGAAAATAGGGGGTTTAACACAGTGTTACTTAAAAACTAAGTACATATTCGGATTCTACATGAAATTTCCTATAAGTCTATGTACTTTTTGAGGAGATTTGAGCAAGATGAGTTCTCACTAAAAAATGAAGAAAAGTGAGAACTAGAAAAATCTTAAAACTAGCTATATCTTGAAAATCCGACATAAACAAAAAAAAACTGACGTAAAAAATATAGAAGAAAGGAAAATCCATTTGAGGAAAACAGATTTAGGAACGCACATACTTATCTCGAAAAACTAATTAACGGTTTTTGTGAATTTTCATCTCAGTGCCATGAAAAAGCTCATTGCTTCGATATAAATGGATTTAGGAGGCTGCGATTGGTCTCATTCTCCTCTGGGGTGTCCCCCCTACAAAGTAAAAGCCCGAGACAATTTTTTTTAGCCTTAATTTTTTTTCAAGTGGCAAAATGTAAGGGAAAACCCGAAGAAAAAACGTTGAGAACCGGTGTTTTTTGAAATGTTTTGTGGAAAATAGGGGGTTTAACACAGTTTAACTTAAAAACTAAGTACATATTCGAGTTCTACATGAAATTTCCTATAAGTCTGAGTACTTTTTGAGGAGATTTGAGCAAGATAAGTTCTCACTAAAAAATGAAGAAAAGTGAGAACTAGAAAAATCTTAAAACTAGCTATATCTTGAAAATCCGACATGAACAGAAAAACCTGACGTCAGATTCGGATTCAGCGCACCAAATACCATAAGAAAAGTGGTGAAAGAACGAGGCAGCCTGACCACCCCTAAATTTTGTAATCTAGTGTAATCGACGTCCCGGAAGACGTGAAATCACTGGGCTGAAAGCTGAATCTGGGAGCCCGAGAAGCGTTCTGATTGGGGAAGCTCCAGGACGTAGTTGAAGATGAGTGCAACAGATCGCGTTCATGATCTATGTTCTCAACCTCATCGCAATAAGCCACCTTTTGTTTATCAAACATTATTCTCCTTGATGCGTTACCGGCCGCATCTAAGTAATTAATTTGATAACATTTAGTTATATTCGCGATATGTACGAAAAAATCGTGCGATTTTCAATAGTACATTGGGTTTCAAACGTTTCTATCGGTGGCAGTTGTCGATAGAATATTTGAACGAGGACTTATTTTTTTTTTTTTTTTTTTTTATTTTTTATTATTTATTTTTTTTTTTTTGTCGATTCTAAAAATTTTGAGGCCATTGCAATAGCTTCATTTTCCTTGAAAATTCGCTAATAACACGCTGCAAATTATTGCTGGGTATGCTTTGAAGATCTTAGGAGTCCATATTCGTGTTCTACTCGTCTCTACGAACTCATAGAGTACCCACACGGCTACTTCATTTCTGGGTACAACAAATATACACACGTATTCATTATATATATATATATAGCTACAAACTTTTCTTAATTTTGGACAATTTTCATTTTTGAAAAATGCATTCATATCAGAAATTTTGTGCTGAATCCGAATATACCATATATTACCATGATTTTCAATGTAATAACCACAAAAAACGGAAAAAACCCATTTTTTCGAAGTTTTTTTGAATTTTGGACCACTTTGGATTGTCCAAAATTGCTGGTTAACGAACTTGACCTATGGTTTGTTGTTACGAACATTTTGGCATAAACTAAAAAAAAATTTCTAAACAATTACTCAAGTTATCGTCCGGAATGACACATATATATATACATATGATTTTTGGAAAAACTTCAGGGATCGTTTCAGAATGTTCCAAAACGGATTTCAGTGTAAAAATTTTTCGAAAAAGTCGATTCTAAAAATTTTGAGGCCATTGCAATAGCTTCATTTTCCTTGAAAATTCGCTAATAACACGCTGCAAATTATTGCTGGGTATGCTTTGAAGATCTTAGGAGTCCATATTCGTGTTCTACTCGTCTCTACGAACTCATAGAGTACCCACACGGCTACTTCATTTCTGGGTACAACAAATATACACACGTATTCATTATATATATATATATAGCTACAAACTTTTCTTAATTTTGGACAATTTTCATTTTTGAAAAATGCATTCATATCAGAAATTTTGTGCTGAATCCGAATATACCATATATTACCATGATTTTCAATGTAATAACCACAAAAAACGGAAAAAAACCCATTTTTTTGAAGTTTTTTTGAATTTTGGACCACTTTGGATTGTCCAAAATTGCTGGTTAACGAACTTGACCTATGGTTTGTTGTTACGAACATTTTGGCATAAACTAAAAAAAATTTCTAAACAATTACTCAAGTTATCGTCCGGAATGACACATATATATATACATATGATTTTTGGAAAAACTTCAGGGATCGTTTCAGAATGTTCCAAAACGGATTTCAGTGTAAAAATTTTTCGAAAAAGTCGATTCTAAAAATTTTGAGGCCATTGCAATAGCTTCATTTTCCTTGAAAATTCGCTAATAACACGCTGCAAATTATTGCTGGGTATGCTTTGAAGATCTTAGGAGTCCATATTCGTGTTCTACTCGTCTCTACGAACTCATAGAGTACCCACACGGCTACTTCATTTCTGGGTACAACAAATATACACACGTATTCATTTATATATATATATAGCTACAAACTTTTCTTAATTTTGGACAATTTTCATTTTTGAAAAATGCATTCATATCAGAAATTTTGTGCTGAATCCGAATATACCATATATTACCATGATTTTCAATGTAATAACCACAAAAAACGGAAAAAAAACCCATTTTTTTGAAGTTTTTTTGAATTTTGGACCACTTTGGATTGTCCAAAATTGCTGGTTAACGAACTTGACCTATGGTTTGTTGTTACGAACATTTTGGCATAAACTAAAAAAAAATTTCTAAACAATTACTCAAGTTATCGTCCGGAATGACACATATATATATATACATATGATTTTTGGAAAAACTTCAGGGATCGTTTCAGAATGTTCCAAAACGGATTTCAGTGTAAAAATTTTTCGAAAAAGTCGATTCTAAAAATTTTGAGGCCATTGCAATAGCTTCATTTTCCTTGAAAATTCGCTAATAACACGCTGCAAATTATTGCTGGGTATGCTTTGAAGATCTTAGGAGTCCATATTCGTGTTCTACTCGTCTCTACGAACTCATAGAGTACCCACACGGCTACTTCATTTCTGGGTACAACAAATATACACACGTATTCATTATATATATATATAGCTACAAACTTTTCTTAATTTTGGACAATTTTCATTTTTGAAAAATGCATTCATATCAGAAATTTTGTGCTGAATCCGAATATACCATATATTACCATGATTTTCAATGTAATAACCACAAAAAACGGAAAAAAACCCATTTTTTTCGAAGTTTTTTTGAATTTTGGACCACTTTGGATTGTCCAAAATTGCTGGTTAACGAACTTGACCTATGGTTTGTTGTTACGAACATTTTGGCATAAACTAAAAAAAAATTTCTAAACAATTACTCAAGTTATCGTCCGGAATGACACATATATATATACATATGATTTTTGGAAAAACTTCAGGGATCGTTTCAGAATGTTCCAAAACGGATTTCAGTGTAAAAATTTTTCGAAAAAGTCGATTCTAAAAATTTTGAGGCCATTGCAATAGCTTCATTTTCCTTGAAAATTCGCTAATAACACGCTGCAAATTATTGCTGGGTATGCTTTGAAGATCTTAGGAGTCCATATTCGTGTTCTACTCGTCTCTACGAACTCATAGAGTACCCACACGGCTACTTCATTTCTGGGTACAACAAATATACACACGTATTCATTATATATATATATATAGCTACAAACTTTTCTTAATTTTGGACAATTTTCATTTTTGAAAAATGCATTCATATCAGAAATTTTGTGCTGAATCCGAATATACCATATATTACCATGATTTTCAATGTAATAACCACAAAAAACGGAAAAAAACCCATTTTTTTGAAGTTTTTTTGAATTTTGGACCACTTTGGATTGTCCAAAATTGCTGGTTAACGAACTTGACCTATGGTTTGTTGTTACGAACATTTTGGCATAAACTAAAAAAAAATTTCTAAACAATTACTCAAGTTATCGTCCGGAATGACACATATATATATACATATGATTTTTGGAAAAACTTCAGGGATCGTTTCAGAATGTTCCAAAACGGATTTCAGTGTAAAAATTTTTCGAAAAAGTCGATTCTAAAAATTTTGAGGCCATTGCAATAGCTTCATTTTCCTTGAAAATTCGCTAATAACACGCTGCAAATTATTGCTGGGTATGCTTTGAAGATCTTAGGAGTCCATATTCGTGTTCTACTCGTCTCTACGAACTCATAGAGTACCCACACGGCTACTTCATTTCTGGGTACAACAAATATACACACGTATTCATTATATATATATATAGCTACAAACTTTTCTTAATTTTGGACAATTTTCATTTTTGAAAAATGCATTCATATCAGAAATTTTGTGCTGAATCCGAATATACCATATATTACCATGATTTTCAATGTAATAACCACAAAAAACGGAAAAAAACCCATTTTTTTGAAGTTTTTTTGAATTTTGGACCACTTTGGATTGTCCAAAATTGCTGGTTAACGAACTTGACCTATGGTTTGTTGTTACGAACATTTTGGCATAAACTAAAAAAAAATTTCTAAACAATTACTCAAGTTATCGTCCGGAATGACACATATATATATACATATGATTTTTGGAAAAACTTCAGGGATCGTTTCAGAATGTTCCAAAACGGATTTCAGTGTAAAAATTTTTCGAAAAAGTCGATTCTAAAAATTTTGAGGCCATTGCAATAGCTTCATTTTCCTTGAAAATTCGCTAATAACACGCTGCAAATTATTGCTGGGTATGCTTTGAAGATCTTAGGAGTCCATATTCGTGTTCTACTCGTCTCTACGAACTCATAGAGTACCCACACGGCTACTTCATTTCTGGGTACAACAAATATACACACGTATTCATTATATATATATATATAGCTACAAACTTTTCTTAATTTTGGACAATTTTCATTTTTGAAAAATGCATTCATATCAGAAATTTTGTGCTGAATCCGAATATACCATATATTACCATGATTTTCAATGTAATAACCACAAAAACGGAAAAAACCCATTTTTTCGAAGTTTTTTTGAATTTTGGACCACTTTGGATTGTCCAAAATTGCTGGTTAACGAACTTGACCTATGGTTTGTTGTTACGAACATTTTGGCATAAACTAAAAAAAAATTTCTAAACAATTACTCAAGTTATCGTCCGGAATGACACATATATATACATATGATTTTTGGAAAAACTTCAGGGATCGTTTCAGAATGTTCCAAAACGGATTTCAGTGTAAAAATTTTTCGAAAAAGTCGATTCTAAAAATTTTGAGGCCATTGCAATAGCTTCATTTTCCTTGAAAATTCGCTAATAACACGCTGCAAATTATTGCTGGGTATGCTTTGAAGATCTTAGGAGTCCATATTCGTGTTCTACTCGTCTCTACGAACTCATAGAGTACCCACACGGCTACTTCATTTCTGGGTACAACAAATATACACACGTATTCATTATATATATATATATAGCTACAAACTTTTCTTAATTTTGGACAATTTTCATTTTTGAAAAATGCATTCATATCAGAAATTTTGTGCTGAATCCGAATATACCATATATTACCATGATTTTCAATGTAATAACCACAAAAAAACGGAAAAAACCCATTTTTTTGAAGTTTTTTTGAATTTTGGACCACTTTGGATTGTCCAAAATTGCTGGTTAACGAACTTGACCTATGGTTTGTTGTTACGAACATTTTGGCATAAACTAAAAAAAAATTTCTAAACAATTACTCAAGTTATCGTCCGGAATGACACATATATATATACATATGATTTTTGGAAAAACTTCAGGGATCGTTTCAGAATGTTCCAAAACGGATTTCAGTGTAAAAATTTTTCGAAAAAGTCGATTCTAAAAATTTTGAGGGCCATTGCAATAGCTTCATTTTCCTTGAAAATTCGCTAATAACACGCTGCAAATTATTGCTGGGTATGCTTTGAAGATCTTAGGAGTCCATATTCGTGTTCTACTCGTCTCTACGAACTCATAGAGTACCCACACGGCTACTTCATTTCTGGGTACAACAAATATACACACGTATTCATTATATATATATATAGCTACAAACTTTTCTTAATTTTGGACAATTTTCATTTTTGAAAATGCATTCATATCAGAAATTTTGTGCTGAATCCGAATATACCATATATTACCATGATTTTCAATGTAATAACCACAAAAAACGGAAAAAAACCCATTTTTTTGAAGTTTTTTTGAATTTTGGACCACTTTGGATTGTCCAAAATTGCTGGTTAACGAACTTGACCTATGGTTTGTTGTTACGAACATTTTGGCATAAACTAAAAAAAAATTTCTAAACAATTACTCAAGTTATCGTCCGGAATGACACATATATATATACATATGATTTTTGGAAAAACTTCAGGGATCGTTTCAGAATGTTCCAAAACGGATTTCAGTGTAAAAATTTTTCGAAAAAGTCGATTCTAAAAATTTTGAGGCCATTGCAATAGCTTCATTTTCCTTGAAAATTCGCTAATAACACGCTGCAAATTATTGCTGGGTATGCTTTGAAGATCTTAGGAGTCCATATTCGTGTTCTACTCGTCTCTACGAACTCATAGAGTACCCACACGGCTACTTCATTTCTGGGTACAACAAATATACACACGTATTCATTATATATATATATAGCTACAAACTTTTCTTAATTTTGGACAATTTTCATTTTTGAAAAATGCATTCATATCAGAAATTTTGTGCTGAATCCGAATATACCATATATTACCATGATTTTCAATGTAATAACCACAAAAAACGGAAAAAAACCCATTTTTTCGAAGTTTTTTTTGAATTTTGGACCACTTTGGATTGTCCAAAATTGCTGGTTAACGAACTTGACCTATGGTTTGTTGTTACGAACATTTTGGCATAAACTAAAAAAAAATTTCTAAACAATTACTCAAGTTATCGTCCGGAATGACACATATATATATACATATGATTTTTGGAAAAACTTCAGGGATCGTTTCAGAATGTTCCAAAACGGATTTCAGTGTAAAAATTTTTCGAAAAAGTCGATTCTAAAAATTTTGAGGCCATTGCAATAGCTTCATTTTCCTTGAAAATTCGCTAATAACACGCTGCAAATTATTGCTGGGTATGCTTTGAAGATCTTAGGAGTCCATATTCGTGTTCTACTCGTCTCTACGAACTCATAGAGTACCCACACGGCTACTTCATTTCTGGGTACAACAAATATACACACGTATTCATTATATATATATATAGCTACAAACTTTTCTTAATTTTGGACAATTTTCATTTTTGAAAAATGCATTCATATCAGAAATTTTGTGCTGAATCCGAATATACCATATATTACCATGATTTTCAATGTAATAACCACAAAAAACGGAAAAAACCCATTTTTTTGAAGTTTTTTTGAATTTTGGACCACTTTGGATTGTCCAAAATTGCTGGTTAACGAACTTGACCTATGGTTTGTTGTTACGAACATTTTGGCATAAACTAAAAAAAAATTTCTAAACAATTACTCAAGTTATCGTCCGGAATGACACATATATATATACATATGATTTTTGGAAAAACTTCAGGGATCGTTTCAGAATGTTCCAAAACGGATTTCAGTGTAAAAATTTTTCGAAAAAGTCGATTCTAAAAATTTTGAGGCCATTGCAATAGCTTCATTTTCCTTGAAAATTCGCTAATAACACGCTGCAAATTATTGCTGGGTATGCTTTGAAGATCTTAGGAGTCCATATTCGTGTTCTACTCGTCTCTACGAACTCATAGAGTACCCACACGGCTACTTCATTTCTGGGTACAACAAATATACACACGTATTCATTATATATATATATAGCTACAAACTTTTCTTAATTTTGGACAATTTTCATTTTTGAAAAATGCATTCATATCAGAAATTTTGTGCTGAATCCGAATATACCATATATTACCATGATTTTCAATGTAATAACCACAAAAAACGGAAAAAAACCCATTTTTTTGAAGTTTTTTTGAATTTTGGACCACTTTGGATTGTCCAAAATTGCTGGTTAACGAACTTGACCTATGGTTTGTTGTTACGAACATTTTGGCATAAACTAAAAAAAAATTTCTAAACAATTACTCAAGTTATCGTCCGGAATGACACATATATATATACATATGATTTTTGGAAAAACTTCAGGGATCGTTTCAGAATGTTCCAAAACGGATTTCAGTGTAAAAATTTTTCGAAAAAGTCGATTCTAAAAATTTTGAGGCCATTGCAATAGCTTCATTTTCCTTGAAAATTCGCTAATAACACGCTGCAAATTATTGCTGGGTATGCTTTGAAGATCTTAGGAGTCCATATTCGTGTTCTACTCGTCTCTACGAACTCATAGAGTACCCACACGGCTACTTCATTTCTGGGTACAACAAATATACACACGTATTCATTATATATATATATATAGCTACAAACTTTTCTTAATTTTGGACAATTTTCATTTTTGAAAAATGCATTCATATCAGAAATTTTGTGCTGAATCCGAATATACCATATATTACCATGATTTTCAATGTAATAACCACAAAAAACGGATAAAACCCATTTTTTCGAAGTTTTTTTGAATTTGGACCACTTTGGATTGTCCAAAATTGCTGGTTAACGAACTTGACCTATGGTTTGTTGTTACGAACATTTTGGCATAAACTAAAAAAAAATTTCTAAACAATTACTCAAGTTATCGTCCGGAATGACACATATATATATACATATGATTTTTGGAAAAACTTCAGGGATCGTTTCAGAATGTTCCAAAACGGATTTCAGTGTAAAAATTTTTCGAAAAAGTCGATTCTAAAAATTTTGAGGCCATTGCAATAGCTTCATTTTCCTTGAAAATTCGCTAATAACACGCTGCAAATTATTGCTGGGTATGCTTTGAAGATCTTAGGAGTCCATATTCGTGTTCTACTCGTCTCTACGAACTCATAGAGTACCCACACGGCTACTTCATTTCTGGGTACAACAAATATACACACGTATTCATTATATATATATAGCTACAAACTTTTCTTAATTTTGGACAATTTTCATTTTTGAAAAATGCATTCATATCAGAAATTTTGTGCTGAATCCGAATATACCATATATTACCATGATTTTCAATGTAATAACCACAAAAAACGGAAAAAAACCCATTTTTTTGAAGTTTTTTTTGAATTTTGGACCACTTTGGATTGTCCAAAATTGCTGGTTAACGAACTTGACCTATGGTTTGTTGTTACGAACATTTTGGCATAAACTAAAAAAAAATTTCTAAACAATTACTCAAGTTATCGTCCGGAATGACACATATATATATACATATGATTTTTGGAAAAACTTCAGGGATCGTTTCAGAATGTTCCAAAACGGATTTCAGTGTAAAAATTTTCGAAAAAGTCGATTCTAAAAATTTTGAGGCCATTGCAATAGCTTCATTTTCCTTGAAAATTCGCTAATAACACGCTGCAAATTATTGCTGGGTATGCTTTGAAGATCTTAGGAGTCCATATTCGTGTTCTACTCGTCTCTACGAACTCATAGAGTACCCACACGGCTACTTCATTTCTGGGTACAACAAATATACACACGTATTCATTATATATATATATAGCTACAAACTTTTCTTAATTTTGGACAATTTTCATTTTTGAAAAATGCATTCATATCAGAAATTTTGTGCTGAATCCGAATATACCATATATTACCATGATTTTCAATGTAATAACCACAAAAAACGGAAAAAAACCCATTTTTTCGAAGTTTTTTTGAATTTTGGACCACTTTGGATTGTCCAAAATTGCTGGTTAACGAACTTGACCTATGGTTTGTTGTTACGAACATTTTGGCATAAACTAAAAAAAAATTTCTAAACAATTACTCAAGTTATCGTCCGGAATGACACATATATATATACATATGATTTTTGGAAAAACTTCAGGGATCGTTTCAGAATGTTCCAAAACGGATTTCAGTGTAAAAATTTTTCGAAAAAGTCGATTCTAAAAATTTTGAGGCCATTGCAATAGCTTCATTTTCCTTGAAAATTCGCTAAAACGTTGAGAACCGGTGTTTTTTTGATAGGTTTTGTGGAAAATTGGGAGTTTAACACAGTTTTACTTAAAACTAAGTACATATTTGGATTCTACATGAAATTCCCTATGAGTCTGAGTACTTTTTGAGGAGATTTGAGCAAGATGAGTTTTCACTAAAAAATGGAGAAAAGTGAGAACTGGAAAAATCTTAAAACTAGCTATATCTTGAAAATCCGACATAAACAAAAAAAAACTTTTCGCTCTAATAAAGTAACAAAAGCAACAGAAATCAAGATAAAAATTAATATAATAATAAAATTAATAATAAAAATTACTAGGTATTTGTAATATTAATTACATAAATAAGTTCTAAATTTATTACATTTTTCTGCCAAAATAGTATTAAAAATTAATATAATCATTTAATATAAATTATTCATAAAATTTGGTCCTTTCGTACTAAAATTTTTTAATTAATTTAAGGATAGAAACCGACCTGGCTCACGCCGGTCTGAACTCCTCAGATCATGTAAAAATTTAAAGGTCGAACAGACCTAGTAAATAATATTTTACTCCTATTACTTAATTTAATCCAACATCGAGGTCGCAAACTTTTTTATCGATAAGAACTCTCCAAAAAAAAATAACGCTGTTATCCCTAAGGTAACTTAATCTTATATTCCCTAATAAAGGATCAAAAAACATATATAAATGTAAAAAAATATAAAAAGTTAAACAATTTTTTCAATCACCCCAACAAAATTAACAAAAATATATAAACTTATATTTATCTATAAAATTTATAAAAAAAGAAAATAAAGTTCTATAGGGTCTTCTCGCCCTATACAAAAAATCCTAGCTCTTTGACTAGAAAATTAAATTTTTTATATAAAATAAAGAAAGTATATTTTTCATCCAACCATTCATACAAGCCTTCAATTAAAAGACAAATGATTATGCTACCTTTGTACAATCAAAATACTGCAGCCATTTAAATAAATCATAGGGCAGGTTAGATCTTTTATATAAACAAAAGACCATGTTCTTGTTAAACAGGCGAAAATAATATTTGCCGAGTTACTATATTTTATATATATAAAATACTTATTTTATCGTTATTAAAATATTATTATATTATAACATTTATTCCTATAAATAACTAAAATATTAACTATATAAAAATTAATTATTAAAAAATAAATTATGGATATTTCTAAACCTACTATAAATTAAATAATAAATATTTTTATAATAATCACTTAGCTAATCCTAAATGATTGCTGATTATAAATTCATATATTTTTTAAACATAAATAATCATAAATTAAATTTATTTTTAAGAAAACTAGATATTTTTAATTGAATAAAATATATTCCCTATAACAAAATTAATAATAATATTAAAACATTAAATGTAATTTTGTTATATCTCTTAAAATTTCGAGAAAAAATAGATATATTTAATAAATTAATAAAACCTGATACAAAAGGTATATTAATAATAATTACTTATATATAATTATTTATATTTCCTTCACAGTAATCTAAACTATAAATCTTATATTTTTTTCAAAAAATTATACTTAAAACAAAAATATTTTTTTGAAAAGAAAAAAATTTAATAAATATTAATAAAAATATTTCAAATTAGGTTGAATCACACAACCAAGTTATTAATGTAAATAATGATGCTTATTTTAAGCTTTAATTTGTAATCATTCTAGATCCATTTTCCAATAGATCTACTTTCTTACGACTTATCTCAATATACATTGAGAGCGACGGGCGATGTGTGCATAATATAGAGCTAATATCAAAATTCTTTTTAAAAAAAATTTAGTATCAAATCCAAATGGGGAATTTGCCTCACATTTTTTTTTTTTTTTTTTTCGAATGAGGGTTTATTTTTATGGAATAAAACCATAGTGAGCTGCTCGAAAACGCATCCAAAAAATTTAGAGAATTTAAGGAAGATGGAAATTTTAAATGTGGTGGCAATGTGTAAGAGGCAGCCATGTTTGAAACGTGACGGATATTCCACCAATCTGACTTCAAAGGAGGTTCTGTGGCGCTTACCACAGAAGCGGAACATACGCGAACGTTCACCTTCCGAGTAGTGCGCACAAGAGTGCGCCACGATCTGGCAGGAAGAACCCTGACACCAAATTGACCAAAAGAAACAGTATTACTCACTTTTTTACAATACGAATCTATCTACTAGTTCATCAAGCATTATTATTCTTCATCTTCTCTTATTTAGTTTCAAGATTTGAATCACATTATTCGAGTAGCCATTTCACTGGATCGTTTTGTGTGGCGTGCTAGAACTCTGTCTGTTGTTGCTTTCGCGTCGTTTTTTTTCTTTTTTTTTCGTATGACGTCAACAATACTCCCCGATTTTCGCGGTGTTTTGTAACAGAGGTTCACTTGTTTAGTCATTTTCTCCTACGGTAATTTTTTTCCGTTGGTTATTCCTAGTGTTAAACGTTATTCTAGGGCCCTATAATAGGATTTGCCTTGAAATTCCAGAATCTAAAATTGAGGCAAATTCCCCATTCCAATATATTTCCATATATATTTCCTCATATATAAATAATGTAACCCATCCCTACTTTTATATTATTAAACGTTGACCTAACATTTTGACTAAAAAATCAGCTAGAAAATCTTTAACCCTTAAAAGACATTCAATGATAGAGACATATAAACAAAATAAAAGTAAAATTTATTGTGGATTATCAATTACAGGACAGGTTCCTCTGAACAGCTAAATTACCGCCAAATCCTTTAAATTTAAAGATTATATCTAATAATGGTTAGGTTATTAATTTACAGTTAAAATAATAGGGTATCTAATCCTAGTCTAAACATAACTTTCATATATTATAATTCAAAATAAATTAAAAACAATTAATATTTCACCAAAAAAATATTTATGTAATTATATAAATATAAATTTAATATAAACCAAAATAAGTTAATACTTATAATTGTGTAACCGCAACTGCTGGCACAATTTTTGTTATAAAAATATATTATAAATAATTAATTTTTTCATAAATAATTAAAATTAAAAACTAAGATTAAAAGATAATCTATTATTTAAATAATAATTAATCCCGCAAAAACTTATATATATTAATTTAATAAAATTAAATGACTATGCATGAATAAAACATCATATCTTATATATAAGATAATCCATTTATGTAACAAATTAATGAATTAATCTATTAGTTTTGATAAAAATAATTAATTATTAAATTAATTTATTTATTTATAATTTGATAAAAAAATTAGGTAGCCCCCCTCCGGGGGGGGGGGGATAATACTTTAATCTATCATAGTATTACATATATTGTACTTTTATATTTTACTTAATATTAACCATAATTATGAGATTAATCATAACGTAAATAGATTGACTTTTATCAGAAATTTCTTTAGAATAGAAATTTTTTAATTAAATCTTTATCTTATAAGTTATATAATTAACCTTTTTGCGCCCGGATTCTCGAGAGCCTACTGTCCCTCACAGCCCGCCCGCCGGCAGCCCCTTCTGTCCCCTCAGTACCGCATTATTTTGGCGACTCGGTGGTTCGTCCGAAGTTGTTTCCTTGCATTATTTTATTGTATTTTTTTCGCGTGATACTTTTTGTTATGAGTTCATGAGAATTATTGAGATTATGTGCATTATTTATTAATTTACTAGCCAGTTAAACATAATGGAAATAATGAAATTAATGTAGAATAATTATGATACCTTATGACTCGCTCCAATTTCTATTAAATTCATTCAATATAATTTATTGTAATTTCAATATTATTTATGGTTTTCCACTTTCAATCTGTTTAGGAAAATTCCTATAATTTGATAACTTTTCATAGGTAGTGGAGAAAACCAAAAGTTGGAAGAGGGACATAACATTTTTGCGAATATTCCCAAGCTGAGTTCGAATAGGTAGGCGGTGAAATATCTGAAAAGCGGCAATATCTTTGACAGGCCTACCGCCAAAATACCAAAATAGAATTAAAAGGGTTGGAAAAAAAAAACGTAAAAACAACAAGACCAAGACAGTGACCAAATCGGCGAAGATCAAAGAGAACCAACTGTTTGAGGTGCCGCTGCATCAGAACTTACCTACTGGATCAAGGATAAACTACCGACCAAAAAACGCCGACAAACAATGATATTAGAGAAAAAAAAAACACTTGAACTGTTCAAGGTACATATACACTGTTCTGTGAATGCAATATCATGAGGTTTGTGATGGACATTACACCCTGGAAGATCGTAGTTACACGGCGAAAGAGCTCAAGTGTCAGAACGGCTATTATCGGCGGCGGGCAGCTACGGAAAGGCCGAGCCGCCCGATATTTGACGTTGGCGGGCAGCTACGGAAAGTACAGCCGCCCGATATATGCCGTTGGCGGGCAGGAAAGGGTTAATAATCAATAATTATTCAAGTTTAGTATTTATTTCATAAATAATCACATATTTATTAGATATCCTAATTTATTTAATATAAATAAATTATATAAATCTATCATATGTCTACACAGCCGTTCGAGCGGTGTAGAATAATGAACTAAACATTGTAAATTATTACACAATATTATTTAATAACGTGAATATTTCCTAGTGCCACAATTTAGTATATACATATTTTATTATTTTAACCTTTGTGTAGGTTCCAGTCTCTCTCTGTGGGGCTGTGTCCCCAATACGGGCTCCAACCTCCCCTACACCCGTACCCACTGCCTCTCTAAAATAGGTACTTTGTGTAGTACCGACGTATGTATTTGTGTATACATACTTAACCCGCTCTACAGGCGGATCGAGGTCTGTATACCTCGATACATGTATATTGTATATAATATCTACCAATGTGTCTGTGTACACATGTAGATATTATTGTGCTCTACAGGCACCCCCAAGGTTTGTGTACCTTGGTACGCGTACTATGTGTAGTACATAAGTATGTATCTGTGTATACATACTTAACCCGCTCTACAGGCGGATCGAGGTTTGTGTACCTCGATACATGTACTATGTGTAGTACATAAGTATGTATTTGTGTATACATACTTAACCCGCTCTACAGGCGGATCGAGGTCTGTATACCTCGATACATGTATATTGTATATAATATCTACCAATGTGTCTGTGTACACATGTAGATATTATTGTGCTCTACAGGCACCCCCAAGGTTTGTGTACCTTGGTACGTTTGTAGTCTTTGTGTAGACTGTGTATAATACAGTATAGTAGAGAGAGACTGATATTATGTGATTGTTACATATTATGAAGT
The DNA here is from genome assembly GCA_009739505.2 of Apolygus lucorum. Taxonomy (NCBI): domain Eukaryota; kingdom Metazoa; phylum Arthropoda; class Insecta; order Hemiptera; family Miridae; genus Apolygus; species Apolygus lucorum. Next base: position 19,620 of record WIXP02000019.1, read on the forward strand.
ACAATGGGAAATAATATATGTATGCCAGTATGTGTGCGACTCACCAAATCTCCTTTCTTCTCTTCACTGTGTTCAACTCACACCGTTACTCTACCCAACTAACTTGCGTCATTCTCCTCTCTTCCCCCACTCTGCTCACCTGTACCCCTCTCAGCGTATCTCAAACTCCCTCCCCTATTTCCCCATTCGCTGTGTAGCGACACTCCGGGGGCCTAAGAAAAGGGTATGATAACATAAGTGATACACTGGATGATGAAAATTGGAACGATGTATTCTTAAATTTAGCAAGTAACAAATGCAAAACGTATCAATGAACGAAACTAAATATCATCAACAATTCATATCTAGGATGTATGTCATAATAAATGCTTAGGGTATACAACAAATGATGTTTGAGCAGTAACTAAAATTGAGATGTTGACGCTATGTTGAACATGGTTCTTGTCCACATACGAATGTTCTGTATGGCTTTTCGGGCTGCAGTACGCACAGGCCTTGTATCTCCATGCTGGTTGGAGTTCCTTTGACACTCTGAAGAGGTAACATTGTCTGACTGTTTTGGGCAATTTGTGTTTTGGTCATGTGCACTATGTGTATCATCTATCTCATCGACTGTGGGTAGGCTGCATGGCTGGAGGATCTCAGACGCATCACTTGGGTTTGAACCATTAGGTGAATTGTTGACTCCTGAGCCTTCTAATGAGGTTTCAGTAGCATCTGACTCAGGTGTGAGGTTTGGATCTTCCTGATCCATTTCCAATGGATATAGGTGACCAATGGAGCGGTTTAGTATTGATCCATCTGGGAAAGTTACCCGTGCAGTCCTTATTTCATTATCACTACTGGATAATAGGGATGAAATAGTCCCAACTTTCCAATGTACTCGGTTGGATGACACTCCTTTCACTTGAACTTTGTCGCCAATCTTAGGAACCCTTTTGCTCACAATTCTTGGTTGTTTATGTTGAGGTTGGTGTCGTTCTCTGAGACTTGTCAAGTAGTGTGATTCAAACATTGTGTTAAATTGGCGTAATAGCGCGCCTGTCTTTTTCCAACCTGCAACAATTTGTTCTTTTGCATAAGACATACCTAAAGAATCTTGAGGGGTGGTAAGTTGGACCGTTGTTGGTCCACATGCAGACAGAAAGTGGGACGGCGTGAGAATTGTTTCTGGGTCACTGGGGACAGATGTCAATGGCCTGGTGTTGAGGGTAGCAGCAATTTCGTGTAACACTGTTCTCAGTTGGCTATCTGAGAGGAGAGATTGGTCCAAAGTTCGTCTTAGACAGTTTTTAATTAATCCGATGAGTCGTTCGTAAAATCCCCCAAACCAAGGGGATAAGGCTGGTATGAACTTCCATTTCACTTGTTGCAATTGTTGAGTATCTACAAAGGATGCTGCTAGTTTGAAAGTTGTCGCATTATCTGATACTAGAAGCTTTGGTGTTCCTCGTGTTGCAGCAAACCTGCGGAAGGCAAGCAAAAATTCTGCAGTTGATAAATCCTCCACTAGTTCAATATGTATGGCTCTCACTGCCATGCATGTAAAGATGCAACCCCATCTTTTTTGGTCAATGCCACCATTGGATGTTGTCATGGGACCAAAATAATCTAATCCAGTGTAGGTAAATGGGGCACTGAAAGTGACTCGTTCTGGAGGTAGTGGAGGCATACATGGCAGCTGGTATGGGCCTCCCCCATATTTGATACATGAAGCACAATGACGGAGCACCTTAGCAACAACTGACCTCCCATGGGGTACCCAGTAGAGACGGCGCAGAAGTGATAATGTATGAAGAACTCCCACATGATGGTTGTCTTCATGCAAACGGCGTATGATTTCCTTAGTGATAGGAGCTTCTTTTGGTAGAAGGATAGGATACTTTTGGTCTTCGGGGAACTCCGCATTAGCGAATCGTCCTCGGCATCTCAATACCCCAGTATCATCCAAATAGAGACCAATAGAGATTTTGCCAACGGGGTAAGTGTTCCTGCGATTTCCTTAGGGTGATAAGCTGTTTGGAGCTCAACTAGGGTAGCTGAGTCCAAACGAACGCCACTAGCTGGAAGGGTAGCAGTCACACTATAAGTGTGGGTACAAGGTGATACAACCGTAGAACACATGTTAGAAACTCTAGAACCATCATGGTCAGGATTCAGTTTAACACTGTCGTGGAAGTCTTGTATAGGCCAGTGACTTGAATGTCTCTGCAGAAATGTTGGGCCAGTGTACCATAGTTCAGGGAGGACATCTGTTGACAGTGGACGGGTTGCGATATCTGCTGGATTGTTGGCTGATGTGACATAACGGTATTGTATTCCTGGTATATTTGTAACTTCTGCCACTCTTCTTGCAACAAAGGGTGGTAGTAAACGTTTTGAATTAAGCCAGCCAAGAACTACCTTGCTATCTGTCCACAGGAAGCATCTAGTGATAGGTAACTCGAGGATTTTATGAACATACTCCAAGAGTCTGGCTCCAATGACAACTGCAAGAAGCTCTAGTTTGGGGATGGTGAGACTTTCTCTCTTCTTGAGAGGTGTCAGTCGGGATCGTGACATTACCATACTAGGTATATGGCCATCAGAGGAAGAAACACGCAAATACACAACGGCGACATAGGCATCCATGGAGGCGTCCGTAAAACAATGGAGTTCATAAGTTTTATGGGACGCTGCTGAACTCAAAGAAGGAAAGTGGTATCGTGAAAGTGATATTTGTGGTATGGCATGAAGGAGTGTTTTACATATCTCCCATTTCTTGTAAATTTCTGTTGGCAACGGAGTATCCCAATGTATTTGTTTTTTCCATAGGTGTTGTAGGAGGAGTCGTGTTGATAAGGTTAAAGGGGCAGTGAACCCACACGGATCAAACACAGATGCGATGATACGTAGTATGTCCCGTTTGCTGTGAACGTCTCTGTTAATCACGGAAGGTTGTACAGATAAAGATATTGTGTCTGAATGGGTATTCCATGTAACACCCAATACTGAAATAATGTGCTCATTACCTCTTATATTATTAGGAATTGTCTTCAAAAATCCTGAATGGTTAGAGTTCCATTCCCGCACATTCATAGAGAGCTCAGAGAAACACGATCTTGTAGTGTCAAAAATGAGTGAGGCTTCTTTATACGTACTAACTCCTGTCACCAGGTTGTCAACGTATATACTTTCCGATATTTTCTTTGCCTGAGTAGATGTACTTCGTTTGAGATGCATGCGGATAGTGGCTGCTAGGAGGAATGGGCTGGAGATAATACCAAATGGCACTCTACAAAATCGAAGGTGTAGTACGTTGGCTTCAGTAGGTTCTTCTTTGATATCTTTCAACCAAAGAAAACGTGTTACATCTCTATCTTCGTGTTGGAGACCAATCTGTAAAAATGCTTTTTCTACATCCGCTACAATTCCAATGGGATGTTGACGAAATTTGAGCAACAATGACGTTAAATCTTCTAATAGGAGAGGACCCTTGTACAACATGTCATTTAAACTACAGAGCCCCTTGGTTTTGGCTGACGCGTCGTATACAATTCTCAATTTAGTTGTTGTCTTTTGTGTACGAACAATACAATGATGAGCCAGATAATGCACCGGATGAGTGTGAGGAAGGTTCACATCTGTAATTATCTCAATGATACCCAAGTTTAATTGTTCTTTGAGAACTTTGTCGTATGCTTGTAGAGTTGTATCGTCTGATCTCTTAACTAACGATTTCAACCGTCCAAACGCTAACCCTAAATTTATGGGAAGGTCAGGTGGATATATGGTCCAAGGCCATTTGACATAGTATCTGTTGTGTTGGAAGATAGTGGTGCGGTTGAAGTAGTGGATAACTTCTTCATCCTGTAATATCTTAGGTGAATCTTTTATGCCTATGGTTTCTAACTCCCAAATATCTTGAATGTTGTCATCTTTGATCGCTGGGTCGGGGTGAGCATGAGATCGTTTGGTGGTGTCTTTGATTCCACCTTGCACAAACGTGAGGAAAGAAAGGGATTTTTCCTCACTTGGCTCAGAGTTAGCACGTCCAGATGGTACCCATCCAACTACCGTTTCAATGAGGAAGAGGGTTGGTGTGACTCTTATCCTCTCACCTCCAACAAAAAGATGATAATAATCATTCCCAATTATGACGTCTGCAGAACAATCCTGGTTGACATCGGGAGCAATTGTTATGTCAGGGAAAAGTCTTTGGAGATCATCTCTCATTTGGCAATGAGATGGTATGTTCCCAGTCAAATTCTGAATAGTATAGGCTTCTATATCAATAGTTGTTTCCCTCGTCAGAAATTTCACAGTAACTATATTTGCAGTGACATTACGAGGTTTCATTGATCCAAATGTGAAAATCGTCAAGCAGGTGGTTTCATCAGAATAGGATCTAATCTGTCTGGCTAATTGGTACGTATATAACTCTTTTGGCTCCCAGTATCAAAGAGTATACGCGCCTTGATGAATTGACCGGACTCTGAGCTGATCTGTACTGTAGCTGTCTGAAGAAGAGTATCTGAGGTTGTGTTGGTGAAAGCTATGTTCGTCTCATTTCCTCTGGTGAATAATTTGGGACATAGGCTTCTATTATGTTTACCTTTCTTTCCACAGTGCACGCATCTGTATTCCCTTTTCACACAGTCGGTCATGTAATGTGTATCATTCAAACATATGAAACAGCGATTTTTTATCCTTTCCTTCCGTTGTTGCAATGTTATGTACTTGTCGCACCTTTCATGTATATGAGACCCGGAGCAAAATATACATTCCAATCTAGAACGCTTGCTAGGATTTCCTTGGTACAAATTATGTGTAGCATTATGTTCTCCGTGTCTCTTTTGGCCGCCCTTATGATATGTTGGAACAGCTTTCAAATTGTTATTTCTGTTTTGTTTCATTGTTGCTCGTTTCGTGTTATACTCGTAAGCTTGTTTACGATGGCCCTTTTGAGACCGTTTTCCCGACGTGTAACTTTTATTAGGGTCATGTTGACTGGCAAATAAGGTTTCAATCGTGTATGAGGGATCTGTAGACTTGGAAGTCTGTGATTCTAACGTATTCAACGAGGTAATTCTCATAGATGCTTCTCTTGCAGAGACCACTTTCTCTAGAAGAGATCTTATTTCAGAGACTGGTTGGTCATCTGATGTCAGAAACATACGTAAATCAAATAGTGTCTCATCGGGGAATTTTTTAAGTATGGTGGCTCTCAAATGTTTCTGATCAATATCCTCGCCCAATGATTGCAACGTACGTAGATGTCGTTCTATGTCATCTAAAGTTCTACGACAATCATGAGTCAAATTAGCCGATTTTGGGATTTGTTGGAGGGCCATGTAATGTGCATCAATTAGTGATCCCCTTTTTCCAAATCTTTGCACAAGTCGGTCAACAGCTATTTTATAATTTGGGTTTGTTACATCCAGGCCTTCAATGGCATGTCGAGCATCCCCTTCCACAAGGCTTAGGAGGTATGACATTTTGTCGACATTGCTCATTTCATTGTTGCTGTCAATTGCTGACGAAAATCTATCCCAAAACTCATGCCATTTCAGAACGTTTCCATCAAACTTGGTCATTTCTAGTTTAGGAAGGCGAGTATTTGTGTAGTGTTGGCTAGACCTTTTAGCACTTGTATCGTTAGTTGTTGTAGTCTGCTGGTTGTGTAGGCGGTATACGTTGAGTTCAGCTAAAACATCCTCAGCCTCAAGTTGTAAAGTTGTCAACTCGTCAATTTTTTCTGATATTTCTGGTGCAGCATCCGTGTATTTTGTTAAAAAGGACTGTACTTCCCTTTCCAGACGCTCTACTGCTACTTTTAATTTTTGTACTTTGATTTTGTCATCATTCTCTATTTGTTGAGAATCATCCTGCGAACAATTTTCCAAAACCCTTATACACAAGACCAAGGTTTCTCGAACCTTCTTGCCCATTAAGTCAAGTCGATTTATTGCTATTGACTCCATTGTACGGTGGATAGTATCACGAATGTCTGCAACAAAGATTAAAGGACCCACAGGTGTCAAGGAAGTAGCTTTTACCTCTGTGTAGGTGCGCATATGTGTGATTAGGTAACATCCTTAAGTCAGGAGATAAGTGTCACCTGATTTCGAAATTTAAGCAGACATAGTTCGTATAGGTATTATAGTGTAGGTATTGTTAGGTGCTAGGTGTCACCAAAGTATAGGAATTGCCAATTATTTGGATCATAATATGAAAGTGTTATATGTAGGTATTGATCGGTGATAATTGTCTCCTGACGAAGGATTCGATCCAAATTATTGAAAATGTATAACATTAGTTTCTTTTAACCAACCATGTACCTATGTGTAGGTACTCAGGTGTAAGTATTGGCTCAGTATTATAAACCAAAGATAAGAAAGTCCTCAGTATCAGTAAAACAAGAATAGTAATGGAAACCAGGATATCTAATTGAAGTAAGAATTACTTCAATTCAAGATGTGAAACATAAAGAGAGATGTATCATGTGTGTAGGTATGTCATATTATAAACGAGTAATGAACAAACAAACAAAAATTACAACAATATTATCAAATTCGAAGGACTTCCCCTTTTTTTCGCTCGGGAAGGTAAATAAAATAAGTTCAGAAAGCACGAAATCGCGTACGTTCCCTGAATCCCCCTCCCGCCTTTGTCACCCACCTTCCCCTCTCGCTCCACTCGGCGAGCGAGAGCGAGAAATATACCTGTCGAGGGATAGACGGGAGAGGGTGTCATGATCCCTAACCAACCCGAGGAAAATTTTGGACTTTAACTCGGCGCTTGAGGCCAACAAATCGGAACTACGCAGTGCACTAAGAATTTTTTTTAAAAAAATAAACGAGAAAAGGTTGGATTGAATGGAAAAGAGAAATACTCTTTTCCCGGCCGATGCACCATGTCTACACAGCCGTTCGAGCGGTGTAGAATAATGAACTAAACATTGTAAATTATTACACAATATTATTTAATAACGTGAATATTTCCTAGTGCCACAATTTAGTATATACATAGTTTATTATGTTAACCTTTGTGTAGGTTCCAGTCTCTCTCTGTGGGGCTGTGTCCCCAATACGGGCTCCAACCTCCCCTACACCCGTACCCACTGCCTCTCTAAAATAGGTACTTTGTGTAGTACCGACGTATGTATTTGTGTATACATACTTAACCTGCTCTACAGGCGGATCGAGGTCTGTATACCTCGATACATGTATATTGTATATAATATCTACCAATGTGTCTGTGTACACATGTAGATATTATTGTGCTCTACAGGCACCCCCAAGGTTTGTGTACCTTGGTACGCGTACTATGTGTAGTACATAAGTATGTATCTGTGTATACATACTTAACCCGCTCTACAGGCGGATCGAGGTTTGTGTACCTCGATACATGTACTATGTGTAGTACATAAGTATGTATTTGTGTATACATACTTAACCCGCTCTACAGGCGGATCGAGGTCTGTATACCTCGATACATGTATATTGTATATAATATCTACCAATGTGTCTGTGTACACATGTAGATATTATTGTGCTCTACAGGCACCCCCAAGGTTTGTGTACCTTGGTACGTTTGTAGTCTTTGTGTAGACTGTGTATAATACAGTATAGTAGAGAGAGACTGATATTATGTGATTGTTACATATTATGAAGTACAATGGGAAATAATATATGTATGCCAGTATGTGTGCGACTCACCAAATCTCCTTTCTTCTCTTCACTGTGTTCAACTCACACCGTTACTCTACCCAACTAACTTGCGTCATTCTCCTCTCTTCCCCCACTCTGCTCACCTGTACCCCTCTCAGCGTATCTCAAACTCCCTCCCCTATTTCCCCATTCGCTGTGTAGCGACAATCATATACTATATTATTATGGTATATTTCAATTGGAATAACTTATCAGTTATCAATATTTATTTATCTAAGGTTACCCTTGGGGGCTTATAGGTTTAGAAATACTCCCATTAGCGGTAGGCATACACTCTTTTTTATTCCTATACACACATATACACATACACACACGTGTAAACATATACACACGTAACATATACACATATAGACACAAATAATAAAATTATATAAATAAAATTCCTAACCCCCATCAGAATTTTTATTTATTTAAAATATCAAATAATATATATATGGAACAAATTAATCAATTAATATATTAATTTTGATTAAAATAAATAATAATTAAATTAATTTATTTATTTATAATTTGATCAAAAAATCAGGTTATTTGATATTTTAATATCTATATTTATCTATAGATGATAAATTAATCATACCCCCAGATGATTGAGATATTATAAAATAGGAAGATAGTTTAGTTTGATGTAAAATATTTTATTTGATATTTTAATATCTATATTTATCTATAGATGATAAATTAATCATACCCCCATATGATTGAGATATTATAAAATAGGAAGATAGTTTAGTTTGATGTAAGATATTTTATTTGATATTTTAATATCTATATTTATCTATAGATGATAAATTAATCATACCCCCATATGATTGAGATATTATAAAATAGGAAGATAGTTTAGTTTGATCCAAAATATTTTATTTAATATTTTAATATCTATATTTATCTATAGATGATAAATTAATCATTTCCCCCCCCCATGATTAAAATAATATAAGCAAAAAAAATTATTCGAAAAAATAATTTGAATATTAAATAAGGTGCCTGAGTAAAGGGATTATCTTGATAGGATAAATAATGTATTATACCGGGTGTCCCAGAAGTTATGGTCCACCCTTTTTATCTCCGTTGTTTTGAGGGGTAGACAAAAACTTCAAGCGATAACCCCCCTTAATTTTTTACGAGGAATTCAACTATCACACTTTCGCGCATTGCGCACCTGAGCAATCGTGCGCAACGCACACCAACTTTGTTATTTCAAATGGGAACCCCTATTTTTTATTGCAGATTCGGACTCTACGCAAAATTTCATGAATTTTAGACCCATCAACCGAGTTTTTTGGTTGCGCACAACCCGTCCAGTGAGCGCGCAAACATGCGCAACCCCTGGATTGCGCCAAAATTGAGATGGAGGTAGACCCCAAGTGTGATACATGTTTTTTCATTAATTTTAGACGCTGAATCACGTGGTGGTATCCATTTTTGGATTTTACTCAAATTTCTCGAAACGGCGGCTGAAAAATTGGTAGTTGAGCCTGTTATTCCCTTATTACCCTTATACCCTTATTATATTTTTTAGAATTAAACTAAACCCTTAGAGATCAAAACTCTGAATGCATCATACAACAAAATATAAAAAGATAAGCTAAAATAAGCTATTAGGTTCATACCCTACGTATAGAAGCATAATCTTCTTCTTTTTAATTCTAAAAACATCAAGAAAAATATTATTTTTAATAACAACTATTATAGGAACTATAATAGTTGTCAGATCAAGAAATTGATTAAATATATGAATGAGGAATTTCACCATGTCGGAATTTCCTATTTTTGACCCCAAAATCGGATTCAGCACCTCTAAAAACCCCCTAAGGCAAACTTTCAGCCCGAACTTCCTAATTTACGAATAAACAAATCAGTGTAGAAAATACGAATGTTTAAAAAAACCGGGAAAATGACGTCATGCTGGAATAGTTCATTTATGGCCGCTTGAAGCGCTGAGATCGAGAAATCCATAGTCCCCAGATCCAAAATTTCATGAAACAGTAAAGTTCGAAATCGAAAAACTGAAGAAAAAATAGAAAAAGCGAGATGGGGAAAATTAGGTTTCCTCTATTTTTGTTTGATAACTTTTCTCTTAGAAAACTCGATTTCGTCGTCCCAATGGGCAACACTGGGAGGAGACGGCGATCCGAACAGCCCAATCAGCGAGCGTTCCCGCTGGACGTCTGTTTTCCCGGTTAGTTTTGAAATTAAAAATTTTGACTGTCTCCCAAAAATAACAGGAGACTTATTTTCCGAAATCAGCCCGATTTTCATCTATCCCACACCATTAACTATTCAGGAAAAGTGCAAACAGAAATCGGTGAAATTCCTCATTGGATTAGAAATCAATATAATATCTTTTATTCCTTTAATATTTAAATCCAAAAACAATTTTCTTTCTCAAAGAAGAATAATATATTTTTTAATTCAAAGAATAGCATCAACCATATTTATTATTATAATTCTTTTTAATAAATATAATTTATTAGTTTTTATAGCACAAATGCCCAAAATATTATTATTTATATCACTATAATAATAAAAATACGAATGCCCCCCTTTCATATATGATTCCCTGAATTAATATCAAAACTTAATTGAAATTTATGTATATTTATAATAACATGACAAAAAATTGCCCCAATATATGTTCTATCTATTATTATAGATAGTAATAGTATAATAATAATAATAATAACTGTTATTTCAACTATTCTAGGTGCAATTTTAGGATTAAATCATACCTCAACACGTAAAATCATAGCATACTCATCCATTGATCATATAGGATGATTAGTAGCATGTGCTTTGACATTCAAAAAGCTATGAATTATAAATATAATCATATATTCAATTATAGTTATTATAATTTGCTATACATTAAATAAATATAATATTTTATTTATTAATCAATTTAATATTAAATCACTAACAATAGTAGAAAAAATATCATTATTAATTATAATAATAAGAATAGGAGGCCTTCCTCCTTTTTTAGGATTCATGCCTAAGTGAATAACAATTGAATATATAATTTCATCAAATGAAATAATATTAATATTAATTATAGTTATATCATCATTAATTACATTATCATATAATATACGTATAATTAGTGTTCCGTCTCGGATTATCTGTCTGATGGACCTGCCGTGCTGGAAGAGGCTGTTTTCAGGCATCAACAAGAAACCCCCTTCTCTCCTATCTTCCTATACTCTATTCTCCCTGAGCTTCTTACCACCAGTTGTGTCTTCGTCTTCCGCACAAACCGCATGCCCCTCGCTCCTCTCTTAAATTATGTTATTCAGCTTTTCCCATCTGAAAACGTGGTCCGTTTTAGCAAATGTGCCTTTTTACGCATACACCTAGAAACCACACTCCAGTGTATGAAACCAACCTCCAGGCGATTTGATGTATCTTTATCACTCTGTTATACGGAATATTGATTCATTTGAATCTCAAGTCTCCAGGACAAATGGTTACTATGTTATGAGGAAAAAAAGAATATTTGTATGAAAAAAAGTGAGTTTCTGAGCTTCAACCCCGATGCGGCACGGGTTAATGTTATCTGATCGACCTAAAACTTTGGGAATCTCATTATCCAGTCAAATGACACCTTTTAGGGGGCTGGCACAAGTGATTTTCTAGAAAAAAAATGAAATTTCTTAAATAAATATAATAAATTAAATCATGTTATTCAGTGTTGTGTATGGAGGAGAGAGATTGGGAGGGGGTAACGCCCGTTGAGGGGAGGCAGTCAGTCGAGCCGGAGAGCAGAGTGGTATGCGCGCGAGCTACCCTTGTTTGTTACGCTTTTCCCCTATTTTTGTACGACTGAGTGCTTATAGTGAATAAAAACTATTATTGTGAAGTGATTGGTTCTTCCTTCTGCCAGCTTCTCCGTACACAATATTGGCGACGAGTCTGTACACCACGCAAAAAGGTAACATAAACACGAGCTTTTTATTGGGAAGCATGGCTCCGAAAAAATCTAAAGTTTTGTCCAAGGTTCCGGCGTTTTCCGAGGACGACGTGGGTCGTTTTTTTGATTTGTTAGAGGAAGGGTTTGAGTTTGAAGATATAGAACCAAGGGCGTGGAGGTATAACTTATTGGTTAACCTACCAACACAACCGTCCGATCGGTTGAGAGCATTTTCTGATTACCACACTGCTACCTACACCACGTTGAAACATAGATTGATGGGTATTTACAAACCCAGACCTACCGCAGGTTGGAAATTTGAGCAGTTTTTCAGTTGCGAGCAAAAGGCTGAAAAAGGCTGCAAAAGGATTTCAAGACTATTTACATCGGATTAGATTAGCAGCTACCGACTGTGGCTTTGACACAGGGCATGATACCGGTTTTGATACGGATAACACGTTCAAATACAAATTCATAAATGGATTGTATGACCCCTCTTTGAAGGCATTACTAATGGGAAATTCTGAAAGCGAATTGAGCAAATTGATTGATCTTGCCATGAATAAACTTCAAGTAAATCCTACGAAAGAGGTAGTGAAGACATCGCAAAATTTCGCTTTGAAACTACAACATGCGTCGGGGGCGGAATGTGATGGTGAGGGGTCGGAGGTGAAGGTTGATTCCAAAGGGTTGGGTGTCGGTGACCTTGGTCACAGGGAGTTATTCTTCGTGCATGGCGCTAAGGGTGGGGGTAGACAGCCTGGAGATCATGGGCCCCCCCTTCCCCGCCTTACCAGCGGAGTGTCTCATGTTGGCGCTCAACCTTTTCAACCCCCCTACCCCTATGGGAGGCGCTCACAGTATCACTACGGTGACGCGTATTCATCTTTTTCTCAAGGTCATGGTAACGGTGCACCTTTTTACTCGCGCTTCCCGCCGCCCTTCCCCCTACCACAGTGCGCTGATCCTTATTACGATGGTTCAGGGTGGTCCAGTCAACAATTTGGTAGATTTCCGTCACCAATAGCAGCGAGTAATAACTGGCCATCTCAGCGACAATATCGTTCACCAAATCAGAAGAAACCGACGCGAGGAGGTGCGTTAAATATGCAGCGTCTTCAAGATTCCCTGCCTTGTTCAAGATGTCTTGGGAACGGACACCAGGATGAAGAATGCGCATACGTTCATTTGGAATGTTTGGAATGTAAGAAGATGGGACACAAAGCGATAGCCTGCCGTTTTTTCAAGAAGTTCGCGCACACTCAAATAAAGGAATTTCAAAAAATGTTGTCATTGTGCCTAAATTGAGACCACAAAAATTCATTAAGTTGCTAAATTCGAACAGTTCAGACCCTATCAGTATTTCGGCATTTTTCCCGGCATTTGATATCACAACGATATTGCAAATTGATAGTGGGGCATCAGTTTCGGTGCTCCCGTATTCTTTGATTCAAAATAAGGTTCCTGATTCAATTGTACAGAAGGTTGACACGTCCTTGAGAGCTGCCAATAACACGAAATTGGAGGTAAAGGGGGAGTTGGATTGTACGATTCAGTTGTACAATAAACGTAAATATCAAGTGAAGTTTTTAGTGGTAGAGGGCAATTTGGTCTGTCCATTGTTAGGTAGGGATATTATGGATGTTTTGTGGCCAAATTGGCGTTGTACATTTTTACCAAAACCCGAATCGCAAATTGAAGGGCATGACAAATTGTTGGGACACCGTGATCTTTCGGCAGATTCTTTAAATGCTGTTGAAGGTTCCAAGAATGAACGGAATTCAGAAAATTTGGAAACATTAGTGGAGTCATTTGTTGAGCGCTTTCCAAATTCTTTTCATCCAAATTCAAAACCTATTGTTTGTAATCCAGTGACTGTTTCCATGAAGCCAGGTGTTACTCCAGTGTTTGCTAGACGTTATGAACCAGCATATTCTTTGAAACCTATGCTAGAGGATGAATTGGAAGCAATGGTGAAAGGTGGTATTATTTCGCCCGTTTCGTCCTCTTCGTGGGCAAGTCCAATCGTGGCAGTTAAAAAATCCAGTGGGGGGATAAGGGTTTGTTCGGATCTGAAAAAGACTGTGAATCCAAGATGTGAAATAAATCATTATCCTCTTCCAAAACTGGAAGATATTGTAAATTCTTTGACAGGATGTACGTTCTTCACTGAGATAGATTTAAAAAATGCTTACATGCAGGTTCCGCTAGATGAGTCTTCTAAAGAGGTATTGACCATCAACACTCACAAAGGTCTATATCAGTTCAATAGATTGCCCCAGGGATTGGCTTCGGCGCCAGCTATTTTTCAAGCTTTAATGGAGCAGGTGCTTCAAGGGTGTTCAATGGTTGGTGTTTATTTGGACAATATTATTATTGGAGGTCATACTTTGCAGGAGAATTTGGAAAATGTGGTTAGGGTACTCAGCAAATTGAATAACGCAAATGTGCAGTTAAATCGTGAAAAATGTAACTGGTTCAAGACCGAGCTTAAATTTTTGGGTTTCATTTTGTCCAAAAAAGGGCGTAGGCCAGATCCGGATAAAATCCAAGCAATTAAGGATTGTCCTCGTCCCACGGATGTTCACAAGCTGCGAGCGTTTATTGCCCTTATCAATTTTCATAGATCATTCATAAAAGATCCCACGGACACTCTTCATTGTTTGTACGAGCTCACTAGTCCAAAAGTTCATTGGAAATGGTCGGATGAGCATGAACATGCTTTTCAAGCAGCAAAAAAATTGATTTGTGAATCAATGATACTGAAATCGTATGATCCTAAACTACCGCTATTGCTGACGTCAGATGCGAGTCAGTATGGGGTAGGGGCTGTTTTATCCCATTTAGTGCAAGGTGTTGAATATCCAATTTGTTACGCATCTCAGACTCTTTCTTCGGCTCAGAGGAATTATCCTCAAATCGAAAAGGAGGCTTATGCGATAATTTTTGGGGTATCTAAATTTCAGAAATATTTGCATGGGAAACAATTTACCTTGGTCACGGACCATCAGCCTTTGGTTTCGTTGTTCCATCCCTCTAAGTCTCTTTCTTCAGTGGCGTCGGGTAGAATTACTAGATGGGCTGTAACGTTGTCCCAGTTTCAGTATAAAATAACATACAAGTCAGGGTCTAAAATTCCACATGCTGATGGGCTTAGTCGTCTACCATTGCCGGAGGTGAGTGATCTGCACGTTTCGGCAATAACTTTTGATAGTGCGGGTAAATTTTTCAATTATCACACAGTGGCTGAGGAAACAGAAAAAGATATTGTGCTTCAAGTAGTTAAAAGTTATGTAATGACGGGTTGGCCAACTCGGGTAGATTCAGGGTTGGATTCGTACTTCAAATTGAGGGACGCCTTATCGTTGGAACACGGTTGCTTATAGTCCAGGAGCCCAGGGCCAAAAACGTGACTGATTTCATTACTTGTGTCACATATGTAAAACCAAAATATCCAACCCCCTGAGCAAATAAATGTTTGTCTGCCATGTCAAAACCAATGGAATAGAAAATGGCGGCCATGTTAAGTACGACCAATTTGAAGAAATTTGACTGATTTCAATACTCATGAGACTTTAATATTCTCAAACGGGAGTGCCTGTTAAGTACTTTGCAGGTTGTCTGCCACCATGTAACCTATGGGAACTTAGTGGCAGACGGGACTTAAGTTCCGGGCTTAAGGGACTTAAAAGTGACTGATTTCAATACTCATGAAACTTGGTTCTTCTGAAACGGGAATGAATATGGAGAAGTTTGGAGGTTGTCTGCCGTCATGTAACCTATGGGAACTTAGCGGCAGACGGGACTTAAGTTCCGGGCTTAAGGGACTTGAAAAGTGACTGATTTCAATACTCATGAAACTTGGTTCTTCTGAAACGGGAATGAATATGGAGAAGTTTGGAGGTTGTCTGCCACCATGTAACCTATGGGAACTTAGCGGCAGACGGGACTTAAGTTCCGGGCTTAAGGGACTTGAAAAGTGACTGATTTCAATACTCATGAAACTCGGTTCTTCTGAAAGGGGAATGAATATAGAGAAGTTTGGAGGTTGTCTGCCACCATGTAACCTATGGGAACTTAGCGGCAGACGGGACTTAAGTTCCGGGCTTAAGGGACTTAAAAGTGACTGATTTCAATACTCATGAAACTTGGTTCTTCTGAAACGGGAATGAATATGGAGAAGTTTGGAGGTTGTCTGCCGTCACGTAACCTATGGGAACTTAGCGGCAGACGGGACTTAAGTTCCGGCCTTAAGGGACTTGAAAAGTGACTGATTTCAACACTCATGAAACTTGGTTCTTCTGAAACGGGAATGAATATAGAGAGGTTTGGAGGTTGTCTGCCGTCATGTAACCTATGGGAACTTAGCGGCAGACGGGACTTAACTTCCGGACTTAAGGGACTTGAAAAGTGACTGATTTCAACACTCATGAAACTCGGTTCTTCTGAAAGGGGAATGAATATAGAAAAGTTTGGAGGTTGTCTGCCTTCATGTAACCTATGGGAACTTAGCGGCAGACGGGACTTAACTTCCGGACTTAAGGGACTTGAAAAGTGACTGATTTCAACACTCATGAAACTCGGTTCTTCTGAAAGGGGAATGAATATAGAAAAGTTTGGAGGTTGTCTGCCTTCATGTAACCTATGGGAACTTAGCGGCAGACGGGACTTAAGTTCCGGGCTTAAGGGACTTGAAAAGTGACTGATTTCAATACCGATGAAACTTGGTTCTTCTGAAACTGGAATGAATATAGAAAGGTTTGGAGGTTGTCTGCCTTCATGTAACCTATGGGAACTTAGCGGCAGACGGGACTTAACTTCCGGACTTGAGGGACTTAAGAAAATGACTGATTTCAATACTCGTGAAACTTGGTTCTTCTGAAAGGGGAATGAATATAGAGAAGTTTGGAGGTTGTCTGCCGTCATGTAACCTATGGGAACTTAGCGGCAGACGGGACTTAAGTTCCGGGCTTAAGGGACTTGAAAAGTGACTGATTTCAATACTCATGAAACTTGGTTCTTCTGAAACGGGAATGAATATAGAAAGGTTTGGAGGTTGTCTGCCGTCATGTAACCTATGGAAACTTAGCGGCAGACGGGACTTAACTTCCGGACTTAAGGGACTTGAAAAGTGACTGATTTCAATACTCATGAAACTTGGTTCTTCTGAAACGGGAATGAATATAGAAAGGTTTGGAGGTTGTCTGCCGTCATGTAACCTATGGGAACTTAGCGGCAGACGGGACTTAACTTCCGGACTTAAGGGACTTGAAAAATGACTGATTTCAATACTCATGAAACTTGGTTCTTCTGAAACGGGAATGAATATAGAGAAGTTTGGAGGTTGTCTGCCACCATGTAACCTATGGGAACTTAGCGGCAGACGGGACTTAAGTTCCGGGCTTAAGGGACTTGAAAAGTGACTGATTTCAATACTCATGAAACTTGGTTCTTCTGAAACGGGAATGAATATAGAGAGGTTTGGAGGTTGTCTGCCGTCATGTAACCTATGGGAACTTAGCGGCAGACGGGATTTAACTTCCGGACTTGAGGGACTTAGGAAAATGACTGATTTCAATACTTGTGAAACTTGGTTCTTCTGAAAGGGGAATGAATATAGAGAAGTTTGGAGGTTGTCTGCCGTCATGTAACCTATGGGAACTTAGCGGCAGACGGGACTTAACTTCCAGACTTGAGGGACTTAAGAAAATGACTGATTTCAATACTCGTGAAACTTGGTTCTTCTGAAAGGGGAATGAATATAGAGAAGTTTGGAGGTTGTCTGCCGTCATGTAACCTATGGGAACTTAGCGGCAGACGGGACTTAAGTTCCGGGCTTAAGGGACTTGAAAAGTGACTGATTTCAATACTCATGAAACTTGGTTCTTCTGAAAGGGGAATGAATATAGAGAAGTTTGGAGGATGTCTGCCGTCATGTAACCTATGGGAACTTAGCGGCAGACGGGACTTAACTTCCGGACTTGAGGGACTTAAGAAAATGACTGATTTCAATACTCGTGAAACTTGGTTCTTCTGAAAGGGGAATGAATATAGAGAAGTTTGGAGGTTGTCTGCCGTCATGTAACCTATGGGAACTTAGCGGCAGACGGGACTTAAGTTCCGGGCTTAAGGGACTTGAAAAGTGACTGATTTCAATACTCATGAAACTTGGTTCTTCTGAAAGGGGAATGAATATAGAGAAGTTTGGAGGATGTCTGCCGTCATGTAACCTATGGGAACTTAGCGGCAGACGGGACTTAACTTCCGGACTTGAGGGACTTAAGAAAATGACTGATTTCAATACTCGTGAAACTTGGTTCTTCTGAAAGGGGAATGAATATAGAGAAGTTTGGAGGTTGTCTGCCGTCATGTAACCTATGGGAACTTAGCGGCAGACGGGACTTAAGTTCCGGGCTTAAGGGACTTGAAAAGTGACTGATTTCAATACTCATGAAACTTGGTTCTTCTGAAAGGGGAATGAATATAGAGAAGTTTGGAGGTTGTCTGCCGTCATGTAACCTATGGTAACTTACAGGCAGACGGGACTTAACTTCCGGACTTGAGGGACTTAAGAAAATGACTGATTTCAATACTCGTGAAACTTGGTTTTTCTGAAAGGGAAATGCATATAGAGAAGTTTGGAGGTTGTCTGCCGTCATGTAACCTTTGGAATCTTAGAGGCAGAGAGAACTTAACTTCCGGACTTAAAAATGACTGATTTCTACACTAAAGAAAATTTAATTTTTCTAACAGTGATGAGTATAGAGAGCCTTGCTGGTTTCCTGCCTCCTGTATAACTCCATTTTCTGTCATTATATAACCACTGGAAACTTAGCAGCAGACTGGTTTTAACATTGTTGCTTGTTTGAACTAGTACGTTTTTCTCAAAAGATCATTAACATAACAATGTCTGGTTGCTTGTTTCTTTTTCACATGTTCAATGCGAATGTTTCTCCCTCTGAATTGTTTTTCCATTATAATATTTTTTTCTCATTGTATTGGGCTTGCCCGTATTAAATAAATAAATAAAATCAAATAAAATAAGAGATATTTTTCTTCAATCGGGAATCAACATTATTTACCTACTCAATGTGTCCTGCTCTACAAATGAGAAATTATTGTGTTTTCAAACGAATACGTAGTTTAGAACAAGATAACTTTATTAATATGAAGTTTCTAAAACAAGGTTAATACAATGATTGGCAAACTGTATAATATACAGTTTGCCAATCATTGTATTAACCATGTTTTAGAAACTTCATATTAATAAACTTATCTTGTTCTAAACTACGTATTCGTTTGAAAACACAATAATTATGTTGGACCACATAAGAAACCAATGAACTATTGCATTATAGAATACAGAAAATTCTCAACAAAAAAAACTCCATCATCTTCGTCACTTGAATTACAGATGTCACTCAGATCGTGAAGTGATGACTCGTCATCCCAATCCTCAGCACCTAGAGATGTTGCTCCTTGTGCTTCCCCAGTCAACACCAATTCAATAAGCTTTTCAGGAAGTGCGTGCCCTACAAACCAACATATGTTGTATTTTCCTTCCTCCAAAATCCATGCGTAATCTTGTGGGAAAATAGGTGGCGGATGAGGGAGGTGCAAGTTACTCCATTGCTGTGTGATGTATTTGGCCCTGAGTACACATGTTCATTCAGAACCCGTTTACATGGCGACAAATT
This sequence comes from Apolygus lucorum, assembly GCA_009739505.2. NCBI lineage: Eukaryota > Metazoa > Arthropoda > Insecta > Hemiptera > Miridae > Apolygus > Apolygus lucorum. Next base: position 38,939 of record WIXP02000019.1, read on the forward strand.
GGAGCCATCTATACCTTTAGGAACGAGCAGGGGTGCAGAAACATCTACCTTCTTCGCATACTCTTCCATAAACAACTGATGGCATAACTCATTTATATTAACAAAATTCTTCTTACTGTAGAAAGGACAAACAAGTTTTTCCATTTCGGACAGAGTGTTATTGTGACTGAAAGAAGAACGTATCTGTTGCCAAGTCGGATCACAACTAACAAGCTAAAATGGTTTTTCTTCCCAATCCTGAAAAAAGATGAAGCATAATCACATCCTGTAATTGCGTCGAGAACAGCCTGGCACATCTCTTGCCCAAAAGATCTGGCAATTGATCTCACGTTGACGAATCTGAGATCATTGTTAGTTATGGTACCAGTTTCCACCTAGACGTTTACTTCATTGCTGATATGATGCAAAATTCGTAGTAAAATAATCAAGACGTCTGTGTCAGAAAATTTAATCACTACATTCCCCTGGGTAACAGTAAAAAGGTGGTAAACAATCCTTGAGTCCGCTTCCATGTGGGATGATTCTTGTTTACTCACGCCATAGCACATTACCTCGATTCGTATGCTTCAGAATTGCTTGCATATTTCTCTTTTGTTCACGTAAAGAATCGTAACACTAGTCAACTATGCGATCAATTGCCAGATCTTTTGGGCAAACGATGTGCCTGTTCTCGACGCAATTACAGGATGTGATTATGCTTCATCTTTTTTCAGGATTGGGAAGAAAAAACATTTTAGATGATGGAGTTTTTTTTGAGAATTTTCTGTATTCTATAATGCAATAGTTCATTGGTGTCTTACGTGGTCCAACATATACAGTTTGCCAATCATTGTATTAACCATGTTTTAGAAACTTCATATTAATAAAGTTATCTTGTTCTAAACTACGTATTCGTTTGAAAACACAATAATTTCTCATTTGTAGAGCAGGACACATTGAGTAGGTAAATAATGTTGATTCCCGATTGAAGAAAAATATCTCTTATTTTATTTGATTTTATTTATTTATTCAATACGGGCAAGCCCAATACAATGAGTAAAAAATATTATAATGGAAAAAATAATTCAGAGGGAGAAACATTCGCATTGAACATGTGAAAAAGAAACAAGCAACCAGACATTGTTATGTTAATGATCTTTTGAGAATAACGTACTAGTTCAAACAAGCAACGATGTTAAAACCAGTCTGCTGCTAAGTTTCCAGTGGTTACATAATGGCAGAAAATGGAGTTATACAGGAGGCAGGAAACCAGCAAGGCTCTCTATACTCATCACTGTTAGAAAAATTAAATTTTCTTTAGTGTAGAAATCAGTCATTTTTAAGTCCGGAAGTTAAGTTCTCTCTGCCTCTAAGATTCCAAAGGTTACATGACGGCAGACAACCTCCAAACTTCTCTATATTCATTCCCCTTTCAGAAGAACCAAGTTTCACGAGTATTGAAATCAGTCATTTTCTTAAGTCCCTCAAGTCCGGAAGTTAAGTCCCGTCTGCCGCTAAGTTCCCATAGGTTACATGACGGCAGACATCCTCCAAACTTCTCTATATGCATTCCCCTTTCAGAAAAACCAAGTTTCACGAGTATTGAAATCAGTCATTTTCTTAAGACCCTCAAGTCCGGAAGTTAAGTCCCGTCTGCCGCTAAGTTTCCATAGGTTACATGACGGCAGACAACCTCCAAACTTCTCTATATGCATTCCCCTTTCAGAAGAACCAAGTTTCACGAGTATTGAAATCAGTCATTTTCCTAAGTCCCTCAAGTCCGGAAGTTAAGTCCCGTCTGCCGCTAAGTTCCCATAGGTTACATGACGGCAGACAACCTCCAAACTTCTCTATATTCATTCCCCTTTCAGAAAAACCAAGTTTCACGAGTATTGAAATCAGTAATTTTCTTAAGTCCCTCAAGTCCGGAAGTTAAGTCCCTCAAGTCCGGAAGTTAAGTCCCGTCTGCCGCTAAGTTCCCATAGGTTACATGACGGCAGACAACCTCCAAACCTCTCTATATTCATTCCCCTTTCAGAAGAACCAAATTTCATGAGTATTGAAATCAGTCATTTTTCAAGTCCCTTAAGTCCGGAAGTTAAGTCCCATCTGCCGCTAAGTTCCCATAGGTTACATGACGGCAGACAACCTCCAAACCTCTCTATATTCATTCCCGTTTCAGAAGAACAAGTTTCATGAGTATTGAAATCAGTCACTTTTCAAGTCCCTTAAGCCCGGAACTTAAGTCCCGTCTGCCGCTAAGTTCCCATAGGTTACATGACGGCAGACAACCTCCAAACTTCTCTATATTCATTCCCCTTTCAGAAGAACCAAGTTTCATGAGTATTGAAATCAGTCACTTTTCAAGTCCCTTAAGCCCGGAACTTAAGTCCCGTCTGCCGCTAAGTTCCCATAGGTTACATGACGGCAGACAACCTCCAAACTTCTCTATATTCATTCCCGTTTCAGAAGAACCAAGTTTCATGAGTATTGAAATCAGTCACTTTTAAGTCCCTTAAGCCCGGAACTTAAGTCCCGTCTGCCACTAAGTTCCCATAGGTTACATGGTGGCAGACAACCTGCAAAGTACTTAACAGGCACTCCCGTTTGAGAATATTAAAGTCTCATGAGTATTGAAATCAGTCAGATTTCTTCAAATTGGTCGTACTTAACATGGCCGCCATTTTCTATTCCATTGGTTTTGACATGGCAGACAAACATTTATTAGCTCAGGGGGTTGGGTATTTTGGTTTTACATATGTGACACAAGTAATGAAATCAGTCACGTTTTTGGCCCTGGGCTCCTGGACTATTAGTGTTTGGGAATAAAGTGGTTATACCTTCGGCTTTACGCCAGTCAGTCCTTGATATCATTCATAGAGGACATCCAGGGATTGTGAGGTCCAAGGAACTGGCAAGATCTGCTGTATGGTGGCCTGGGTTAGACAGCGACTTGACACAGATGGTTACTTCATGCGGACCTTGTCAAGAAAATCAAAGAAATACTATCAAGAAGGTGGTTCTTCCTATGCCACCTCCTACAAGATTTTGGGAACGAATTCACATGGATTTTCTACAGTTTGAATCTTTTTTAATTTTGATTGTGGTGGACACTTATAGTCGAAGGGTAGAAGCTAATGTGATATCTTCCACATCGTTTTTGGCTACCCTACCTGTGGTTAGACAGCATTTCGCTCGGTATGGTATACCTTGGGTGGTAGTTACTGACAATGGACCTCCCTTTAGCGGATCGGAATTCAAACAATTCATGGATCAATGCAATATTAAGCACATTTTTTCTCCACCTTATCACCCTGAATCAAATGGGTCCGCAGAACGGCAAGTACAAGAAGTTAAATATCATTTGAGGAAGATGCTGAAGGGCAGGCCAACAAAAGTTGAGGTCATTGAAGCTATTGATAGGTATTTGGCGGCTTATCGCACTACACCGTGCACGGTGACCAATAGATCCCCTGCATCTCTGATTTTTGAGAAACCTGTCAGGACTCCATTGTCTATGTTACATCCCAACCTGGAGGTTTCACCGTCATTAACACCAGCTTCGTATGGCTTGACATGTAAATTCAAAGATAATGATTTAGTTTATGTTTTAAATGTAGGACAAAAACAACCTCGTGTGAAATGGTTGAAGGCTCGTGTAGTCAAGGTTGTGTCACCTCTAGTTTGCGAAGTAATTCTTGATTCGGGTCATAAAAGGTCTTGTCACATAAATCATATGCGGAAAAGGCATAATGAAGGTGTCGTTTAATTAGAATCGGATTAAGTTCAATATTATTCTTGAATTTACTATCTATAAGGATCTAATATTAATGAAATTGTTCTCAGGAGGATTGCCTTCTTAATTGAACTCTTTGTTTGGCAGCCACGAGAAAATTGATGATTGATTGAACAATTATATGTTATGATTAGGTGTCGGGTTGTTTTAACAATTACATTGTGTTATGTTTCGGTGTCAGGTTTCAAATAATGTTATTTCATGTTCTTAACAGTATTCAAGCACGATTAAAAGTGTATTTTTGTGATATTGATAGTTTGTAAAATATGATGGTTTTATGAAAAGTAGGTTAAATTGTGTAACTTGTTTATAGGGGTTTCCAAACTCAGTCTTAGTTCCCGAAATTGGTTTTATGTGAATTTTCTCGCCTAAATTGGAGGGGGGAGAGATGTTGTGTATGGAGGAGAGAGATTGGGAGGGGGTAACGCCCGTTGAGGGGAGGCGGGCAGTCGAGCCGGGAGCAGAGTGGTATGCGCGTGTGCAACCCTTGTTTATTAGGCTTTTCCCTGTTTATGTACGACTGAGTGCTTATAGTGAATAAAACTATTATTGTGAAGTGATTGGTTCTTCCTTCTGCCAGCTTCTCCGTATACAATAATAATGTCGGTTCATTATAACGTATTTGGTACCACAGCTAGAGCATGTCTCCAATACTAATGAATATAGGAGCCTGAAAATCGTTTCAATTCGTCTCATTGCTGGTATATCTATAACAATCTATCGAATTTTTACCAAATTTATCAATTTAGAGGCGTCATAATTGTTGTGTATGGAGGAGAGAGATTGGGAGGGGGTAACGCCCGTTGAGGGGAGGCGGGCAGTCGAGCCGGGAGCAGAGTGGTATGCGCGTGTGCAACCCTTGTTTATTAGGCTTTTCCCTGTTTATGTACGACTGAGTGCTTATAGTGAACTATTATTGTGAAGTGATTGGTTCTTCCTTCTGCCAGCTTCTCCGTATACAATAATAATGTCGGTTCATTATTACGTATTTGGTACCACAGCTAGAGCATGTCTCCAATACTAATGAATGTAGGAGCCTGAAAATCGTTTCAATTCGTCTCATTGCTGGTATATCTATAACAATCTATCGAATTTTTACCAAATTTATGAATTTAGAGGCGTCCTAATTGTTGTGTATGGAGGAGAGAGATTGGGAGGGGGGTAACGCCCGTTGAGGGGAGGCGGGCAGTCGAGCCGGGAGCAGAGTGGTATGCGCGTGTGCAACCCTTGTTTATTAGGCTTTTCCCTGTTTATGTACGACTGAGTGCTTATAGTGAATAAAACTATTATTGTGAAGTGATTGGTTCTTCCTTCTGCCAGCTTCTCCGTATACAATAATAATGTCGGTTCATTATTACGTATTTGGTACCACAGCTAGAGCATGTCTCCAATACTAATGAATATAGGAGCCTGAAAATCGTCTCAATTCGTCTCATTGCTGGTATATCTATAACAATCTATCGAATTTTTACCAAATTTATGAATTTAGAGGCGTCATAATGTCGGTTCATTATTACGTATTTGGTACGACAGCTAGAGCATGTCTCCAATACTAATGAATATAGGAGCCTGAAAATCGTTTCAATTCGTCTCATTGCTGGTATATCTATATTAATCTATCGAATTTTTACCAAATTTATCAATTTAGAGGCGTAATGATGCTGGTTCATTAGTACCTATTAGGTACCACAGCTAGAGCATGTCTCCAATACTAATGAATGTAGGTGCCTGGAAATCGTTTCAATTCGTCCCATGGCTGGTATATCTATAACAATCTATCGAATTTTTACCGAATTTATCAATTTAGAGGCGTCATAATGTCGGTTCATTATTACGTATTTGGTACCACAGCTAGAGCATGTCTCCAATACTAATGAATGTAGGAGCCTGAAAATCGTTTCAATTCGTCTCATTGCTGGTATATCTATAACAATCTATCGAATTTTTACCAAATTTATCAATTTAGAGGCGTCCTAATTGTTGTGTATGGAGGAGAGAGATTGGGAGGGGGTAACGCCCGTTGAGGGGAGGTGGGCAGTCGAGCCGGGAGCAGAGTGGTATGCGCGTGTGCAACCCTTGTTTATTAGGCTTTTCCCTGTTTATGTACGACTGAGTGCTTATAGTGAATAAAACTATTATTGTGAAGTGATTGGTTCTTCCTTCTGCCAGCTTCTCCGTATACAATAATAATGTCGGTTCATTATTACGTATTTGGTACCACAGCTAGAGCATGTCTCCAATACTAATGAATATAGGAGCCTGAAAATCGTTTCAATTCGTCTCATTGCTGGTATATCTATAACAATCTATCGAATTTTTACCAAATTTATCAATTTAGAGGCGTCCTAATTGTTGTGTATGGAGGAGAGAGATTGGGAGGGGGTAACGCCCGTTGAGGGGAGGCGGGCAGTCGAGCCGGGAGCAGAGTGGTATGCGCGTGTGCAACCCTTGTTTATTAGGCTTTTCCCTGTTTATGTACGACTGAGTGCTTATAGTGAATAAAACTATTATTGTGAAGTGATTGGTTCTTCCTTCTGCCAGCTTCTCCGTATACAATAATAATGTCGGTTCATTATTACGTATTTGGTACCACAGCTAGAGCATGTCTCCAATACTAATGAATATAGGAGCCTGAAAATCGTCTCAATTCGTCTCATTGCTGGTATATCTATAACAATCTATCGAATTTTTACCAAATTTATGAATTTAGAGGCGTAATGATGCTGGTTCATTAGTACCTATTAGGTACCACAGCTAGAGCAAGTCTCCAATACTAATGAATATAGGAGCCTGAAAATCGTTTCAATTCGTCTCATTGCTGGTATATCTATACAATCTATCAAATTTTTACCAAATTTATCAGTTTAGAGGCGTCATAATGTCGGTTCATTATTAGGTATTTGGTACCACAGCTAGAGCATGTCTCCAATACTAATGAATATAGGAGCCTGAAAATCGTTTCAATTCGTCTCATTGCTGGTATATCTATAACAATCTATCGAATTTTTACCAAATTTATCAATTTAGAGGCGTCATAATTGTTGTGTATGGAGGAGAGAGATTGGGAGGGGGTAACGCCCGTTGAGGGGAGGCGGGCAGTCGAGCCGGGAGCAGAGTGGTATGCGCGTGTGCAACCCTTGTTTATTAGGCTTTCCCGGTTTATGTACGACTGAGTGCTTATAGTGAACTATTATTGTGAAGTGATTGGTTCTTCCTTCTGCCAGCTTCTCCGTATACAATAATAATGTCGGTTCATTATTACGTATTTGGTACCACAGCTAGAGCATGTCTCCAATACTAATGAATGTAGGAGCCTGAAAATCGTTTCAATTCGTCTCATTGCTGGTATATCTATAACAATCTATCGAATTTTACCAAATTTATGAATTTAGAGGCGTCCTAATTGTTGTGTATGGAGGAGAGAGATTGGGAGGGGGTTACGCCCGTTGAGGGGAGGCGGGCAGTCGAGCCGGGAGCAGAGTGGTATGCGCGTGTGCAACCCTTGTTTATTAGGCTTTTCCCTGTTTATGTACGGACTGAGTGCTTATAGTGAATAAAACTATTATTGTGAAGTGATTGGTTCTTCCTTCTGCCAGCTTCTCCGTATACAATAATAATGTCGGTTCATTATTACGTATTTGGTACCACAGCTAGAGCATGTCTCCAATACTAATGAATATAGGAGCCTGAAAATCGTTTCAATTCGTCTCATTGCTGGTATATCTATAACAATCTATCGAATTTTTACCAAATTTATCAATTTAGAGGCGTCATAATTGTTGTGTATGGAGGAGAGAGATTGGGAGGGGGGTAACGCCCGTTGAGGGGAGGCGGGCAGTCGAGCCGGGAGCAGAGTGGTATGCGCGTGTGCAACCCTTGTTTATTAGGCTTTTCCCTGTTTATGTACGACTGAGTGCTTATAGTGAACTATTATTGTGAAGTGATTGGTTTCTTCCTTCTGCCAGCTTCTCCGTATACAATAATAATGTCGGTTCATTATTACGTATTTGGTACCACAGCTAGAGCATGTCTCCAATACTAATGAATGTAGGAGCCTGAAAATCGTTTCAATTCGTCTCATTGCTGGTATATCTATAACAATCTATCGAATTTTTACCAAATTTATGAATTTAGAGGCGTCCTAATTGTTGTGTATGGAGGAGAGAGATTGGGAGGGGGTAACGCCCGTTGAGGGGAGGCGGGCAGTCGAGCCGGGAGCAGAGTGGTATGCGCGTGTGCAACCCTTGTTTATTAGGCTTTTCCCTGTTTATGTACGACTGAGTGGTTATAGTGAATAAAACTATTATTGTGAAGTGATTGGTTCTTCCTTCTGCCAGCTTCTCCGTATACAATAATAATGTCGGTT